>QPKB01000005.1:22961117-22979880 GCA_003546025.1 Camphora micrantha | reverse complement strand
GGATCTAGCTCTCGCTCTCCCCCCGACGAAGACAAAAAAATCCAGAGGCCCTGCAACTCTGCTGCAAAAGACCACCAAAAGGTGATTGAAGCACCCTTGGGGGCCACCCCCCCAAGGACCTCCCTTCTTCTACCAACATGGCTAAAACGTGGCTTTTCAGCCCGTTTACTTAGCTTTTTATCGGATATAAGACCTTCTCTTGGTCTTTGTCCTTTAAAAATCTGAGGTTAAAAAGTCAAGCCAAGAATCCAAGCATCGTGTTCTCATCTGCATGGACGATGGAGGAGCCCATACATGACTCGCGACCGTCGATCTGAACGTGTCCCCACAATCGAATGAGAAGTCAGATTCATTTTCTTGATTTCTGTTGTACTTTATTTTTCTTTTAGAGACAAAAATCACAATTCTTGTCTTTCATAATGGATAAGACTTGTAAATCGCCTTTTACGGCAAAATCGCCTTTGACGGCAACAAATGAAATCGCCTTTCACGGCATTCAAAAAAAACCCTTTTGTCTCTTTTCTTAAAATATGTGTACAATAGAAACTAGAAAAAGTTTCATTTCCCCTTTCTACTTGTGAAGGTGGATCTTCGGATCACCGTTTCTAAATTCCAAGTAGAAAAGTAAAATTGGCATACCCGTACAAAAAAAAAAAAAAAAAAAGATGTTGATACCCTTTATCTTTTCTTCTCCTCCCCTCCGCCGTACCCCGAAAGACCTGGGGCGGAGGCAGCGGGAGAGAGGGAAGAATCGGGTCCATCAGTGGTTATGTTAGGTGAAGGATGAGTTGGAGATTGGTCCGGTTCGACAGTAGTACGAATAGAAGACGTTGATGGCGTGGAAGCTGTAGTTGAAGGCCGGGTAAGAGATTAGGTTGGTTGGGTGGGATATAGAAGCAGGACATTGGGTTGGGTTTAGTGCAGTAGGATGGTCCAGTGGAGCTAATGGTGGTACTGCCACTCTACCAATGATGAGGTATTGATGGGTGACACGACATTAATGGGTGGTGCAGTTTGCTAGTTATATGACTGGGCATTGGGCTTGTGTGGTGGAGTGAAAATTGAGGTGGGTAGTATGGGTGGGTCAGATAATTTTTGTTGATTGGGTGAAGTGGGCAGTGGCACAGGTATAGGTGCGGGAAAAAGGGAAAATATACTCATCAAAGGTTACATGGCGAGAGATGATAATGCGGCCAGTTTGAAGATTAAGAGAGCGGTAACCATGGTGTGATGCACTGTAACCCAAAAAAAAAAAACACATTTGGCCGATCTATATTGTAACTTATGTTTATTGTAGGGCCTGAGATACGGGTAACATAAACACCCAAAGGTTTTCACTATTGTGTAATCTGGAAGGAAATGAAATAAGATTTGAAAAGGACTCTTGTTTTGAGTGTTTGGTGATGGCAACCTATTGATTTGAAAAAGGGCAGTTTGAAAAGCTTCATCTCAGTAACTTGATGATATTGATGAATGGGCCATAAGAGTGAGCCCTGTTTCAACAACATGGCGATGTTTTTGCTCCGTAGTTCCATTTTGTTTGGGCGTGTAGGGACATGACAACCGATGTATAATTCCATTAGCCTCTAGAGTAGGCTTAAAAGATAAATATTCCGTGCCTCCATCTGTTTGAAGATTTTTTATTTTACAAACAAATGGATTTTCAACTTGATTCTTGAATTTCAAAAAAGCTTTATGTGCATCGGATTTTTGAACCAGTGGATATAACCATGAAAACTTGCTAAAATCATCAATAAAGTGAATATAAAACCGATGTCCAAGATGAGATGTCACAGGGGCTAGTCCCCATAAGTCAGAATGCCCAAGCTCCAAAGGTGTAGTAGAAATAAAACTTGACAGACTGAAAGGTAATTTATGTCTTTTTCCAAGTTGAAAAGAAGAACAAATAGGGGAGGACTTATTTTGTTGCACAAAAGGCAATTTATTTTTAGAAATAATAGAACATACTATATGTTCTGTAGGATGTCCAAGCCTGCTATGGCCATTGTCCAAGAGACGCCTTTTCACAATTAAAGGGGGTGTGTACTTGGGATAATGACCTAGGGTTATATATGGCACACCTTCACATGATAAATCCACTCAAATTACATGTGTATGAGTGTAGTTGATAAAAAAAAAATCTTTTTTTTTTTGAAAAATACACTACTAGAAAAAGGAGTTTTGGCGCAGGAGAAAGCGGGCGACTGCCGCTGGGACCATTAGCGACCGCCATTGGCGGCCGCAACGGCGGTCGCAAATACTCTTTATAAGGCCCCCCGCGAAAACCCACTTCATTTTACTGTTTTCATCCCATTTTTTTCCCATCCCCCGCTCTGCTCTGCCCTCCCGCGCTCTAGCCTCCCGCCGCACCTGCCTTCGCCGGAGCTCGCCTGCGCCGAAGGCCGCCTGCGATTCTGTTCCTCTCTCTCCCTCCATCTCCCTTTCTCTCTCTCTCTCCCTCCCTCCCTCCCTCCCTCTCCCTCTCCCTCTGCCCTCCTGTGCACATCGACTGCGACCGAGCCGCTCTCCCTCTCCCTCTCTCCCTCTCTCTCCCTCGCTCCCTCTCCCTTTCTCCCTCTCTCTCTCTCTCTCTCTCTCTCTCTCTCTCTCTCTCAAGATTTTTTCCCCTCCCAGCGCTCTGCCCTCCAGCGCCCACGCCCCTACCGGAGCCTCCCTCGCTCCCTCTCTATCTCTATTTCTCTCTGCATTGTGCCCTCCTGCGCGATCCGTGCTGTCCCGCTGCCGTAATCGTGAGCTCGATTTTTGCTTTTCCTTGCTGCTATTTCGGTCTGAAGGTGAGGTTTTTGTCAAATTTTTTTTTTTTGCTCGGATTTTGGTTTCCATGGATCTGATGGGTTTATTGCTGTAATAAAAAATGTCAATTACTTGCTACAGTTTGGCTGAGTGTTGATATGGGACTTGCAATTTTGAATATTAAATTTGGTTTTGATGTTCAATACATGATTAGCAGAGCATTACTAGTAGTAGCTGGTTCTGTTTGGCAGTTCAATATCATCAGTAGCTTGGCACCCTAGGAATAAATAACATTGTAGCCATTGGGTATTACCGATGTTGCATACGAGGTTATGGACATTCTGTCATCTATATTTTTATGTCTTCTTCTACTTGGTCATTCATCATGTTATGTTGGTGTGCATCATGATTTTTATTTTTACATGAACTGTGATGAGGACTCTGCATGTTTTTTTCTTCCTATTGACTATGAAGTCTGGAACTCTGGTTAAGCCTAGGAAATTTCACCTTTACCTCAGCGAGATAAAGGAATTGGCTTCTTCAATTGGGTAGTTTTCTTCTCATGTTATTATGTTAGCTAATGGTTTGGCAGACGCCTTTAGCCAAACAGGCAATCATTAGGTCTTCTATTTGGGAGGATTTTCTCATGTAATCCTCTTTGGGGTATAGGTCTTTTCTACCCTTTCCCCTTGAGTGTAATTCTGGTTTATCAATAAAACTTTCTGTTACTCTTTTGAAAACAAATCTGGAACTCTGATTATTACAAAAACTTTCTGTCATAGTTGTTTTGGTTTCATTTCAATGTATTAGTTTGTTGCCTCTTTTTTTTTTTTTGTTAAAAGGGTGTCATATGTTCCATGATTTAGATATTAGTTTCTTGTAAAAACAGTGTCATTGTACCATATATACTTCAGGTGTGGAACTGAACAGTTTACTAACTCAGGCCTTACAATCTTCAAAAACCTTGTATTAGAAAGAAGATTTTCTAGGTATGAACAACTCAGGCTTTCATTGAATCAGGCTTTCATTGTATGAACAACTCTTCTATTTCATACAAGAAAAACTGTGATTTAGTCCAGTTAAATCACCCCAAAAGATCTCACATTCTAAGATCCTAACCTGAATTAGTTGGTTCTGTGTAAGCGATGATTTGGAATAGGTCCATCTGTCCATCTGTGGTGAGGTTTATCAAATAAAGGTACGGATCATCAAGCCATGGATCTCACATGATATGGGTGACTGATTATGTGGAAATGTTCTCTTCTGTAAATTTTTAGCTACAGGAAGAAATACTAGAAGGGTAAAATTGTTGATGTGTATGACAAAAATAAGGTCATGGATCTCACACCCCAGCATTACAATTCATTGGCACTTTTCCCCTTCCTATGTTTGAATAATTTTCTTGAAAAAGTAATGTAAAATAGATGTCAATTCAGTGAAAAAGGTCATGCATGTTTAAAGGAGAAGTATATAATTTTGAATAAAATGAAAATGTGTTTTGTTTCATGGGATAAAACAATTTTCCATGAGATGTGATCTTAATTGGTAAAATAATCAATATATTTGTGTTTTATAAAGTAAAACCTTTTAGTAGCTAGAAAGGTAAAAGTAAAATATTTTGGTAGACGTGACTTTGTTTTTCACTTGCCAACAAAGCATTGATCAAGTTAAAAAGATCGACCTTTGAAATTATTTTCTCACATATTTCACTTTACCTCTTGAAAAACAAGTTTCCCCTAGCTATATTTGAATGATTATTCAAACAAACAGTAGCTCAACTAGCCAAGACCATGCCTCAAGAAGCAGGGGTCTCGAGTTTATATATGAAGTGGTCATTGAAGGCTAGGAAGGGCTATTAATAGTCAAGTAGCTAGTTCAACAAACTAAAATTGAGCTCATGTGTAAGTATAGATCATGTAAGTAACCTAGACACAAGTGTTTGACTGTAGGAACACTATAGAGCCCACGTGGACCCCATTATCTTACCATTATTATAAATTACATGCATTGAAATTTCTTCCACCACATGTGCAAGAACTCATGGACCCTTTAATCCTATTAGAGATACGAATTCCATATCTTTAATCCTATTAGTCCCTAGTATAGTAGTCTTTAAATCCAATGAGAGGGAGATGGTGAAGGTAAAAGGAGAAGCTTGCTTTGACAGCTATCTTCACATGGAGACTCAGACTAATTTTTATGCCTTTCGGCAGATAGGAATGGGTAGTAGCAACCAAAAGCAAAGTTTAAAAAGCTTTCTCTATGTCCAATTCTCTTTCCATGAAAGACTAGCTTTTAGTGCTTGCACTTTCCTCATTGTTTGGGTCTCCGTCTCCCTACCCCTCCCTCCCTCATATAATATTAGTTGTTCTTAGTTTTCAATTCATGAGACTTGACCACCCATCCACTGGCTCATTTGACTTTAGGGTTGGAGTGGACTTTTTGATTTTTTGGATTTCTAAATCTTAAGGGAATCTAATAAATAATATCATATTAGGATATGTATTAAATTTTTTGTTTGTGAATATGAACTTCTTGTATTTATGGAATTTTGAGATATTAGGGAAGGAATGGCGGGTCTTAACCTTGGGTACGTCACCTTTTCTTGTGTGTGTGGACTTCCTTCTCACTCATATGGGCATTTTTCATGTGTGTGCGCGCGAGGACTCTCTCTTGTGTCCTAGCCCCCTTGACTCTTATTGTCACTATAGGTGGTGACTCTCATGAATGTCAATGGGTTTCATGTGAAGACTAGCCCCACGAGAAAATCGTCCAAAATACATAAATGGCTGATAATCTTCCTTTTAATGAAAATTGAATTGAGGGGAGAGAGTTGAAGAATACCCACCATCTTTCATATAAGGTGAGAAGTTAAGGGTTTAAGGTGGAAATTAGATAGGAAAATTACTTTCTTCGGACTTTATATATGTTGGTTGGTAATCACTTCTTCATATAATGTATCCTTAGTCTTATTTGTTGTTGTACTTATGCTACTATGGATGAAAATGGATGGATTTCAAATAGTAATAATAATAATAAAATAATAATAATAATTTAATTATTTTTAGCATTTTTCATATATTTATAAGAAAATTAAAAAAATCCCAGGATTTGTGATACGATACATGATAGGATTCGATTCATCTCCTTAAACAATTTGCAATACAAATTTTCATGTCTTGAATTTAATCCAAAGTCAGCATCATGGTATTTGTGAGTTGAAGTGGTCTCTTGATTATGAAGTTGATCTTAAAAAGCAGTCACTACTAGAATTTTAATTATTGGCGGATGAAAAAGATGGGCGGTTGCCTACTAGAATTTTAAACATTATTGTTGTGTTGAATATTGTGTTCTTCACTTATTGTTTTATTCACTTGCATGCATTAGTGAAACTTAGACCCGTTCGAGAATTGTGTACGACATTAGTTCGGTGATCCTTGACGCGACGTATCGGGTCTTTAACTAGTTTCATTGCTCTGGTGATGTACATTCGAACTTTGTCGTATGCGATTCTTGAATTGTCCAGTTTGGACAGTTTGGGAATGCAATTATCCATGTTATACTGAATAGCTCATGCAAGTCCGATGTTAGATAGAGTTTCGGTTGATGTCCTATTGTTCTCTGGGTACATACATGGGTACGACTGATGTTGTATCTGTGTCGTGTACTTGGAGAACCACGCAGACATGCTGCCGAAATTTTGTCTGACTAGGGGACGAAGCATTCGAGTTGTTGAGTGCAAGTTGGATCGTGCATTCTCGAATGAGATAGGACCAACCACCCTGTAGTAAGTAGTTTGCAGTTTATGGATAGGTAACTTGCATGATGCATGGTACCTTGGGTTAATTGTACTTGCTCATTTTAGATTTCCACATAAACAGTTATCGAGATGGACAAGAGTTGGATTGATTTACCGAATAGGATGTCTAGGGAATACATGGAGGGGATTAACCAGTTCATGGAATTTACCAATGGGTTTGACAATGAGTTCATAAGTTGTCCATGTAGAAAATGTGCGAATCAGTATTATGACAGAAGAGAGTTTGTCCGAGAGCATCTGATTGTGAATGGATTCTTGAAACAGTACAAGAATTGGATAAGACATGGAGAAGAGTATGTTTCCTGTCGCATAGAGGAAAGAGATGAAATTGAGGTTGATGATATGTCAGAGACGGATCCGATGATCGCGATGCTAAATGATATCGCGTACGGGTTGGCACCTGAATACACAAGCTGTGAGACTGAGGGGGCGGGTGGGAGTAATCCTCGCTCCGGTGCCGATGAAGAAGCCCTGAGATATTTTGAAATTCTAGACGATGCACAGACAGAATTGTATCCTGGATGCAGGGACTTCAGTAAATTGTCCTTTATCGTGGAGCTGTTACATTTGAAGGCATTGAATCAGTGGTCTGACACGTCCTTCGATATGCTCCTCCAGTTGTTGCATTGAGTGCTCCCATCGGGCGCGAAACTTGTAGAGTCCTACTATCAGGCTCGCAAGTTAACAGAAAATTTAGGCTTCACATATGAGACTTTGGATGCATGTCCGAACAATTGCATGTTGTTTAGGAATGAGAATGCCCATCTTGATAAGTGCATCGTGTGTCAGACTTCGAGATGGAAGGAGGACGAGGTTGGACACAATCGTCAGAATAGTTCTACAAGTGTTATAAATCGTGGCAAACTTGTGGCAGCAAAGCACGTGAGATATTTCCCACTGAAGCCAAGGTTGAAGAGGCTTTTTATGTCATCAAATATTTCTAAACTAATGAGATGGCATGCCGAGAATAGCAGGAACGATGGTAAGTTAACCCATCCAGCAGATTCCCCAGCATGGAAAGACTTCGATCGAAGGAATCCAGACTTTGCCTTGGATTGTCGCAATGTGCGGCTTGGTTTGGCTGCAGATGGTTTTAGTCCATTCAGATCCATGACAGGGGCAAATCACAGCACGTGGCCAGTCGTTTTGGTACCTTATAATCTCCCGCCATGGATGTGTATGAAGTAGCCTTTTCTGATCCTGTCCACACTTATTGATGGACCAAGAGGACCAGGGGACAAGATTGATGTATATATGCAACCGTTGATTGATGAATTGAAGGAATTATGGGCTGATGGTCTAATGACATTTGATGCCGAAGGCAATGAAATGTTTAAACTGTGCGCCGCATTATTGTGGACAATCAACGACTTCCCTGCATACGCTAACTTGTCAGGTTGGAGCACAAAGGGAGAGTTTGCATGTCCTTGCTGCAATCAGGAGAAGAAGTCAACTTGGTTGAAGCACGGCAGAAAATGGGTATACATGGGTCATAGACGTTTTCTACCTCCATTGCATAGGTTCAGGAGGGACAAATTGTCATTTGATGGCACTCGAGAATATGGTCCAGCACCTCGAACAATGACGGGAGTTGAATTGTTGTCACAGCTCGAGCAGGAGCAAATACGTACTGTGTATGATTTTCAAGATTTACTGGCCCTCCCGCTGCCTTCTATTCCTGGTGCAAATAGAAGACGAAGTCATAATTGGAAGAAAAAAAGTATTTTCTACGATTTACCATACTGAAAAGATAACTTACTCAGGCACAACTTAGATGTTATGCACATTGAGAAGAACGTCTGTGATAATATACTGTGGACCATTCTCGGTGTTCAGGGGAAGTCGAAGGATGGTGTCAATGCACGTCGTGACTTGGAAGAAATGGGCTTGAGAAAACCGTTGCACTTGCAGCCGAGAGAGTCAAACAAGGCATACATGCCTCCTGCGCAGTACGCGATGAGTAAAGATGAGAAAGATGTCTTCCTCTCTGTTCTGAAGGGTGTCAAGGTTCCTGACGGGTACTGTTCGAATATTGCTAAGCGCGTGAACATGAAAGAAAGAACATTACAGGGTTTGAAGAGTCATGACAATCATATTCTCATTCAACAGTTACTGCCTATCTCCATAAGGAATTGTTTGCCTAAAAATGTTGTAGCGCCGTTGATTGAATTTAGTAACTTCTTCAGACAACTGTGTTCTAGAGTTCACCGAATTGATGAGCTGAATGGTCTACAAGAGAGGATTGCTGTGACGTTGTGTCATCTAGAAAAACTTTTTCCACCTGCATTTTTCGATGTCATGGTTCACTTGACCATACACTTAACTAGTGAAGCCCTGCTTGGTGGCCCCGTCCAATTCAGATGGATGTATCCAATTGAGAGGTACATGAATACTTTGAAGAGGTATGTTCGTAATAGAGCCCGTCCAGAGGCATCAATAGCTAAGGGGTATTTGATGGATGAGTGCACCAATTTCTGCGCAGCATATCTTAAAGATAATATTGAAACAAAGTTGACTAGGCCCTCGCGGATTAATGACGGTCCAGTTGGGCAGGGCACGCAGTTTGATCTCAACAATATTGAGTGGATTCAAGTTCATCGGTGGGTGTTGTTCAACACCCCAACTGTTGTGGCTTTGACTCAGTAAGTTATCACTCATTCATAAGAGTAATTTGTCAATTTTTTTTCCTAAATTATCATACTTGTTGTTAACACGTGTTATGCATCGCAGGACACACATCGATGAGCTCAAACGGGACATGCCTCGTGCTACGGAGAGTGAAATTCATCAGTCCCATTACCGGTCATTTCACGAATGGTTCAAGAATCACGTACGTAGTCAATCATTAGGAGTAGTTTCACTTATTCATGTCATATTACTTTTATGTAGTGATATTCAGTGATTACATGCATTGCGTAGGTGTGTAGCTTACGAAGAACCAACGATCCTAGTCTGACCGATGAAATGAAACAGTTAGCTGATAGCCCCTTCATAACGGCCTGACGTTACACAACTTGTGACGTCAACGGTTTTCGATTTCGCTTAAAGGATGTAGATGAGAAACGAGCGACGCAAAATAGTGGGCTCAATTTTCCATCTGTGGATGCTACTATGGCCGGTTGAAGGATATTGTTGAAGTTGTGTACAATCACGGGTTAAAGTTTCTATTGTTTAAGTGTGATTGGGTGGATCCTATCCGAGGGGTGAAAACAGATAATTACCAGTTTACATTGGTAAATTTTAACAATCTATTAAATCGTGATGATCGAATAAGTGCCGAACCCTACATACTGTCCTCAATGGCGGAGCAAGTTTACTATGTCAGAGATCCGAAAGATCCTAACTGGCAGGTTGCAGTTAAAATGTCAAGGAGGGGAGTGTATCAGATTGAATGTGATGAGCCAGATATTGATGCATTCGCCCAACAAGTTCTTGACCAGACTGCAGTTGTTCAACGTGATGAAAATGTTTAATTGGGTTCGGGAAACCATTGAAGGAGATACAGTTGACTTACACGACCAGTGAACGGTTGGGAACTAATTCACCAACGTTAAATTTCAGTGTAAATAATTTTAAAATGTTACTTTCAATTATCTCGTTTAATGAAACTTATCTTACAAACATTTGAACAGATATGTCGGGACGAAAGAGGAGAGATCTTCCGCTGACGATGGACGAGCTCCTGCGCCAGGCCGAGGCTAGCACGCCATCTGGGGGGCCTAGACCGACATCGGATGCCGCCCAGTCTAGTTCGATGGCCCCACCGAGTAGGCCATCGACGTCTCAGGCGAGTCCCTTCCACCCTAGTTGATGCTTCGACGTCGGCTTTTTTCATCTCCACCGTCTCGGCCTGCGTCGACGTCTGCACAGACTGGTATAAGTTTATTTAATTAAACATTTTAGTTCTATAAAATTATTTTAATTCAATTTAGTTAAATTATCTTTAATTTGAACAGGTGCTACGAGCACGGGCCCATCTTCCAGCGGGGGGAGAGGCCCTGCTCGAGGGATCCGGACGTGGAATTCTTGTCATCCTATAGACGTTGAGTTTAATGAGACGTACCATCCGGTGGGTCCGCATGCTCGCGAGCTCATCAGTCAGTTGGGACATATGGTCCGGGATCCATATGCATTCCCTCTGACTACACTTGATTGGGACGCATTCCGGTGGAGACACTAGACCGTACCTGGCAGCAGGTTAAGGTAATAATTTAACATTTCTCCAAAAATGATGTGTCAATTTAAACTATAACTTAATGAAAAATATTTCTTTCATTTTCAGGACAACCTGAGGGCGTGTCCTGAGCTCTTCCGGCCAGTTTGCATGTTGAAGTGCCGGAAGATGTGGAAAGACCATAAAAATAAAGTTAAGATGCACCATTGGAAGCCACATCAGGATGCGCCCGACATACTTGACTGAGTTCCGAGGGGCGTACTCCCGGATCAGTGGACTCAGCTCGTCCGGTACTGGACGAGCAAGGAGGTCCAGGTGAGAAACTTGTCATTTTTTATTTTGATTTTAAGAATTTACTAGTGACTAACGTAACTAACAGAAATAAGCTGATAAAAATTGAAAACAGAGAGTGGCTACTACGAATGCGCAGAACCGCGCAATGCAGGGTCCCGCACACAGGTTGGGGACTCGACACATCACCCAGGTCCACCACGAGGTAAAACGTTATATTGTACATGTAATTTATATGTTTGTCATTATGTATGATAGTATGATAATAATATAACTCTCCACCAAACAGTTGCGTTTCGAGGGTGTTCTAGTTGACAGGATGTCTGTATGGATGCGTTCTCAAGATCCTCTCCACCCGGAGGTTGCAGCCATCATTGTGAGTTTTTATATTGAATCGTTTAAATTATCTTTCTATTACTATGTCTTGTTATACATGATAATATATTAAATGAATCAACTATGCAGGCTCAGTATCAGTCATCCCTGGAGGAGCTACCCGAGAAGGAGCGTAGTTTGCCATCACGGAGGGATGAGATATTCTACTCCGTCGTTGGCCGGGACGGGCATGGATACACGCTTACGTATGGGACGGGCATTCCACGCTCGCATATCACGCGATCGGAGTCATCCGGTGCTAGCTCCTCCCAGGGCTCGCGCCTCCGTACAAATGATGACTACCAGCAGTTGCTGCAGTCCATGAGGGCATCGATCAGAGAGGAGTTAAGGGCAGAGATGCGGGCCGAGTGGAGAGCGGAGATGGCAGAGATGGAGGCTCGTCTATCACAGAGTCGTGGCCCGCTTGCTTCAGACCAACCACCCACTTCTCAGGTTAGTAAGAAAAAAATATGTGCGTTTAAATTGTCAATTAGGTCATTGATGTGTCATTATTTATATTTTTTTAACTGTATAATAAATAATTACAGGCACCTGACGCTGGTTCCGGCCACCAGGCCCGTCGTCACTCGGTTGGAGAGGGCAGTCATGATCCAGCAGGCTCGACTGATCGTGACGAGGTATAACAATTTACTTTAATTCAAGATTTCAACATGTATTGAAATTTGTTAAGTCGTGTTAGAAATTTATAGATTTTGAAACTTAAAAAGTTAGAAACTTACGGAACGACGGAACGAGATTCCGACTCCCGGATTGCTCTTCAAGCTAAAACGAAGGTTTAACTCATTACTTTAACTTAAAACATAGAAAACCGGCCTCCGTTGCCCGTGAAACTGGACGGCAAGTGCCCGTACTCATTCCTGACTTGCAGGAACTGACGGAACGAGATTCCGACTCCCGGATTGCTCGTAAAGCTGAAACGTAGGTTTAACTCGATACTTTAACTTAAACATAGAAAATCGGGCTCTCGGCGCCCAAAACGAGCAAACGGGCTCCGTTGCCCGTGAAAGTGGACGGACACGTGCCCATAGTCATTTCTGACTTGCAGGAACTGACGGAACGAGAATCTGACAGTTTGATTGCTCGTAAATTTGAAACGTAGGTTTAACTCGATACTTTAACTTAAAATAGAAAATCGGCTTCTGGCGTCCAAAATGAGCAAACGGGCTCCGTTGCCCGTGAAATTGGACGGGCACGTGCCACGTAGTCATTCCTGACTTGCAGGAACTGACGGAACGAGATTCCGATTCCGGATTGCTCGTAAAGCTGAAACGTAGGTTTAACTCGATACTTTAACTTAAAACATAGAAAATCGGGCTCTCGGCATCCAAAACGAGCGAACGGGCTCCGTTGCCCGTGAAACTGGACGGGCACGTGCCCCGTAGTCATTCTCTTGACTTGCAGGAACTGAGGGAACGAGATTCTGACTCCCGAATTGCTCGTAAAGTTGAAATGTAGGTTTAAGTCGATACTTTAACTTAAAACATAGAAAATTGGGCTCTCGGCACCTAAAACGAGCAAACGGGCTCCGTTGCCCGTTCAAACTGGACGGGCACATGCCCGTAGTCATTCCTGACTTGCAGGAACTGACGGAACGAGATTCCGACTCTCAGATTGCCTCGTAAAGCTGAAACGTAGATTTAACTCGATACTTTAACTAAAACATAGAAAATCGGCTCCTCGTCGCCTAAAACGAGCGAACGGGCTCCGTTGCCTGTGAAAACTTGACGGGCACGTGCCCGTAGTCATTCCTGACTTGCAGGAACTGACGGAACGAGATCCGACTCCCGGATTGCTCGTAAAGCTGAAACGTAGGTTTAACTCGATACTTTAACTTAAACATAGAAAATCGGGCCTCGGCGTCCAAAACGAGCGAACGGGCTCCGTTGCCCGTGAAACTGGACGGCAACGTAGTCATGACTTGCAGGAACTGACGGAACGAGATTCCGACTGATTGCTCGTAAAGCTGAAACGTAGGTTTAACTCGATACTTTAACTTAAAACATAGAAAATCGGCCTAGCAAACGGGCTCCGTTGCCCGTGAAAGTGGACGGGCACGTGCTCGTAGTCATTTTTGTCAGGAACTGACGGAACGAGAATCCGACTCCCGGATTGCTCGTAAAAGCTGAAAACGTAGGTTTAACTCGATACTTTAACTTAAAACTTAGAAAATCATCCTCCGGGCGTCCAAAACGAGCAAACGGGCTCCGTTGCCCGTGAAAATGGATAGGGCACGTGCCCGTAGTCATTCCTGACTTGCAGGAAACTAACGGAACGAGATTCCGACTCCCGGATTGCTCGTATTAAAGCTGAAATGTAGGGTTAACTCGATACTTTAACTTAAAACATAGAAAATCGGCTCTCGGCGTCCAAAACGAGCAAACGGGCTCCGTTGCCCGTGAAACTGGACGGGCATGTGCCCGTAGTCATTCTTGACTTGCAGGAACTGAGGAACGAGATTCCGACCCCGAATTGCTCGTAAAGTTGAAACGTAGGTTTAAACTCGATACTTAATTTAAAACATAGAAAATCGGGCTCTCGTCGCCTAAAACGAGCGAACGGGCTCCGTTGCCGTGAAAACTTGACGGGCACGTGTCCCGTAGTCATTCCTGACTTGCAGGAACTGACGGAACGAGATCCGACTCCCGGATTGCTTCGTAAAGCTGAAACGTAGGTTTAACTCGATACTTTAACTTAAAACATAGAGCAAATGCGGGCTCTCGGCGTCCAAAACGAGCGAACGGGCTCCGTTGCCAGTGAAACTGGACGGGCAAGTGCCTGTACTCATCCTGACTTGCAGGAACTGACGGAACGAGATTCCACTCCCCGATTCCTCGTAAAGGCTGAAACGTAGGTTTTAACTCGATACTTTAACTTAAACATAGAAAATCGGGCTCTCGGCGCCCAAAACGGCAAACGGGCTCCGTTGCCCGTAAAAGTGGACGGGCACGTGCCCGTAGTCATTTTTGAGCACTTGTAGGAACTAACGGAACAAGAATTCGACGGTGGATTGCTCGTAAAGCTGAAACGTAGGTTTAACTCGATTCTTAACTTAAAATTTAGAAAATCATCCTCAATACGGGCTCCGTTGCCCGTAGAAAAATGGGACGGGCACGTGCCCGTAAGTTATTCCGGACTTAAACGAACGAAGATTCCGACTCCCGGATTCCTCGTATAAGCTGAATGTAGGTTCAACTCGATACTTTAACTTAAAACATAGAAAATCGGCCTCTCGGGTCCAAAACGAGCAGACGACTCCGTTGCCCGTGAAACTGGACAGGCACATGCCCGTAGTTATTCCTGACATTGCAGGGAGCTGACGGAACGAGATCCGGACTCTCGGATTGCCTCGTAAAGCTGAATGGTAGGTTTAACTCGATTTACTTAACTTAAAACTTAGAAAATCGGCCTTCGGGGGTCCAAATCGAGCCACAAACGGGCTCGTTGCCCGTGAAACTGGACGGGCAAGTGCCCGTAATCCATTCCGGACTGACTTGTCAGGAACTGAGACGAGGAACGGAGATCCGACGTCCCGATATCCTTCACTCGTAAAATGAACGTAGGTTTAAAATTGATACTTTAACTTAAAACTTAGAAAAATCGGGCTCTCGGGGTCCAAAACGAGGAAACGGGCTTCCGTTGCCCGTGAAACTAGACGGGTCACTTGCTCCGTAGTCATTCCTGATGCAGTTTGGATTGGAACTGACGGAGCATCGAGATTCAGAACGACTCTGATGCCCGTCAAACGTAGCAGGAACAGACGGACGAGATTTAACTCGGATTGGTCGATACTTTAACTTAAAAACATAGAAAATCGGGCTCTGGCGCCCAAAACGAGCAAACGGCCTCCGTTGCCCGTGAAACTGGACGGGCAACGTGCCCATACCTCATAACCTGAACTTGCAGGAACGACGGAATGAGATTTCCGACTCCCGGATTGTCGTAAAGCTGAAACGTAAATTTAACTCGATACTTTAACTTAAAACTTAGGAATCGCCTCTGTCCAAAACGGAACGGGCTCCGTTTGCCGCGAAACTCGAACGTGCCGTAGTCATTCCTGACTTGCAGGAACTGACGGAACGAGATTCCGCTCGTAAAGCTGAACGTAGGTTTTAAATTTCAATATTGAATTTAATAAACTTAAATTTTTCTTTTATAATATTGCTGTAAACTGCCAATTTTTATAATTAACTATTATATTTGTTTCTCTTTGTTTCTTCAGGTTATTTGAGAGATTATCATTGACAATTGATCTTTTTTTCTTTTATTTTACTTGTTAGGATATATTATTTGATTTTTTAATTTGAATAGTATTATATAAGATTTGTTTTTGTTATTAGTTGTTGTAATGGATGTCGTAGTTGTTATTGGTATTGTAATGGATGGTAGTAGTTGTATATAATCTTGGTACAGAATTCGATACAGGAATAAAATTGAGAAATTTGAAAAATATTTGAAAAAAAAATTTATTGACTAATTAACGGCCGCAATATTACTATTAGCGACCGCCAGTGGCGGTCACTAAAAGTATTTAAAAAAAATTTAAAATTAAAAAAAAATTAAAATTAGCATTTGCGGCCGTCTTTTTTCTGCCAATCAATATTAGCGGGTTGACTCGCCATGGCGGTCGCTAATACTATTTAAATTTTTTTAAAATTATAAAAAAAAATTTAATTTGAACATTTGCGGCCGCTAATACTATTAAACAAAATAAAAAAATAATAAAAAATGAGACTTTTAGCGACGAAGTTTCCGCGACGGGGTCTGCCGCGGTCGCAAAGCGGTCGTTGACTTTTACGACCGCCATAGTTTTAGCGACGACTTTTGGCGGTCGCTAAAAGTGAATTTTCTAGTAGTGATATAACAAATAATTTCACGTTGATCAATTAACAGCCTATACTAACTTTAATTGAAGTGAAATTTGAATTAGCAACGTGTATACATGATTGGAACTTTAGATGAAAGAAAGTTGGGTTTGTTTTACAAGACCATGCATTAATCCTTTTGCTTTCTTGTTCTCAAGAGAAACCGACGCAGCAGGCATTAGGATAGTGGTCATAAATTAAGTAGAAAAAGCCAGTTCAAACCTCCCAACTAGAAAATGTATTGAGTCGCACCCAAATGTCTTGTCATCGTCTTTCCCTCAATGACGGAAACGGATCCCCTGTTTGGTCCAAAAAGGGGTTCACATGGGGAAATATATATATATATTTTGTGTGGAGGAGATGGAGGAGATGAGATGTCATTGATTTGACATCTCTCCCCTATGTGGCACCCCTTGATTGGTCCAAAGGGGATCCGCTTCCCTCAATGACATGTCCTCCACTCACAATGCTAAATATTGTGCTACAATTTATATATGAAATCATGTATTTGGCTCACACCCACTAAGTTTGGATTCGGATCCCCTTGTTTCGTCAACAGGAAAACAGGGTGGAACTGTTGGACGAATCAGGGTTGGAATAGTTCTAAGGAGAGGTCGGTTTTTCTTGTTAATTCACACTGTAAAGGAGTACCATTGGGGAAGTCAACATTAATACGGCTTTTGGTGTATTGAGGTGGGCCATCTCTGAATATGTTTTGTTATTTTGGATCACGCGGTGTGTTCTCTGGGAATCGGGATCCATGACCTAGGTGTATCTAATTGGCCTCGTTCGATTTGCATCAATTTTAAAATATTATATAACGCATCCCTTTTAGAATACTAATTTTCTTATTTGATCACGTGTGTGTGTACTTAGGTCATGACCTACAGGGTCGGTTTAAGACAATTGAAGCCTAAGAACGACAATCCTAAATAAGGCCTCAAATGATCTATCATTCTCTCTCTCTCTCCTCAACCTCTCCCCTCTCCCTCGTCCCTAAAGAAGGGCCCATTTGCTCGGAGGTCACTCAACGCATGACTTTATGGAAGAGTCCACGAACTAAAACTCATGCAACCAAAGGTCCTCTCACACATTCTCATACCTGATATGTTTAATACCCTTTTCTTTAATTCATATCCCATGATTGGTGGGATATCCCATTAATAATGGTCAACTACCATTTAATTGGCCACGATCAATGGAATCTCATTCATAAGATTTTCAAATAAATTCTAAAAACACACAAATAAATTTAAAAAAAAACGTAATAATTTCAAAAAACGCAATAAATTAAAAAAAGCAATAAATTTTAAAAGAACGTAGATAAATTTAAAAAGATGCAAATAAATTTCAGAAGATCCAAATAAATTTCAAAAGATGAAAATCAATTTCAAAAGATCCAAATAAATTTCAAAACATGTAAATAAATTTCAAAAGACGTAAATAAAATTAAAAAACGCAAATACATTTGCCAAAACTAAGATAACCCAATTTTCCAAATTAGCGAAAAATTTGGCAAAACTCAAGTATTTTTGTCAAAACACAGTTAAATTTATTTCAAAAAATACAAATAAATTTTAAAAAGACACAAATAAAATTTAAAAACACAAATAGATCTAAGAAAATACAAATAAATTTGCTAAAAAATTAGATAGATTTGTTTAAAACTCAGATAAATTTATTCCAGAACTCAGATGAATAGCCAAAAACTCAGATAGATTTTTTCAGAACTCAGATAAATTTGTTTCAAACTCGATAAATTTGCCGCAAAACTCAAATAAATTTGACAAAAATAAAAAAAAACTCATATAAATTGACAGAGCTAGTAAATCGCACAGGTCCAAAACACTACTCTCCCTAAAAAAGGAAAACCAAGAAATCAAAACCAATGTAGCAAAGGCGCACTGATTGAGAAGAGACGCCGATTTTTCCAAAAAAGAGGATCACAACGAGCCAAAGGAGCACATTTGCAACAAGCGTGATCAAGCTGTATTCAGCCGTTCAAAGAGGACCACACGGTGCTTGAAACCATGAAAAGATAATCCGACATCTTGACGCTTCCACAGAAGAACATTGGCAACTGTACAACAAAGATTTGAAAGAATTAGTCGAGGCGAGTATCGATCCGAAACAGGAGAGATGGAGATGCTGGTAACGGATCGAAGAAGTATAAAATCATCTATTTGATTGTTAGAGCTTTTCAACTCAGTTAAAGTTGGTCAGGAAAAACAAAATCTTCTCCGGCGACGATGAGTCGGCCAGTGGCGGCACAGTCGAATCAGCTGTAGTAAACAGACGAATAAAAGGTTTTGTTACAGAACCTGTAACTGATGAGAAGATAAGATAAGGTATGTGGCTAGGTTCTGTCCATGACCGGATTGAAGAAGAAGAAGAAGAGGAAGAATGGAAGATCTAAAATTTTAAAATTTAAAATTTTATGCCTAATCAAATTGAAAGGGAAAATCA